>BPUM01000923.1:455000-498972 GCA_020521455.1 Prunus kanzakura | reverse complement strand
AAAAAATCAAATATAATAGACTAAATGTTTACTTGCCAAACTTATAGCAAGACTCAAATAATCCATTTTTATAGTTTGACAGCATTATTATGTATCTTATCTTACTAACTGATGTATGATATAGGAGGACATATTTGTACCACTTTACTAACCATATTGCTGACTCATCAGTTAATGATGGAGTCAGAAATTAATGTTAGAGGGATCCCCCTTGCAAAATATAAAAAATAAAGGGAATGAGAGCATAAACACTATCATTAATTTTCATACCCTTGGGCCAATATCCCCTAAAGTAAAAATCAAGAAATAAACTTTAAATTACAGCTTTTACACATCAAGTTCTGATTCTTGTATATATAACCCTTTTATCATCTTTCAATAATCTATTCAATTCGTACACACACAACATTAAATTATTTACACTGAGAGGGAGAGGGAGAGAAAGAAAGAAAAGGAGAGTAAAATAGCTTGGAAGAGAGAGAGAGAGTTGAGTAGGGGCCTAGGACCCCTCTGGTCCTTATGTGGCTCCACCGGCAATAAATGTATGTAGTGCAAATAGAGAGTAATGCATTTTTTTTTTTTCCATAAATAACATACATATATATATATAATGAAAGTGAAGAGTAATGCAATTGTCAGTTTGAAGAGAGAGACCAAAATGTTGTCCAATGACTGCGATATGAAGAATGGATACTTGATCTACACGTCTTTGGAAATGCAACTCTATATCATCCACCCCCACTTGGGTAGCCAAATATTTGGCCAACTTTGTGTGACCGAAAGCAGCAGCCCTGTAGAGTGGGGTTTCTCCTAACTGGTTCCGAATCTCTACCACACGTTTATAGCTAGCACAACCATGCGCACCGTTTTGGGGAAGATCTAGTCTAGCAAGCTCGATCTTAACTCTATTATCCAGCCCCACCCATAGCATTCCTGCCTCCAGGTTTCCGGTCGCAGCCACCTCATGCAGAGCGGTGTTGCCTTGACCATTCTCCATTGTCAACGCATGGTGTAGCTGCCGAGCTTCTTTTATCAGTGAAATCAAAAACTCCAGCACGTCCTTGCGTCCGGCGAAGGCAACGATGTGAAGTATAGTGTCGTTGTTCGTCGTCAATGGAACAAGCACTTCTCTCGGATTATCGCTGTAGTGTCGTTTTAGGCGTTCCCAGTTATCGTACATGGCCCATTGATATGGCCCTTGCGTGCGTTTCAATGCCTTTCCCACTCTTTCAACCTCCTCCATCTCCTCCATCTCTATATTTTTCAACTCAGTCATTGCTTTCTTTGCTTTCCCATTCCATAATTGAGATATTAATACAATTATAACTCAACCCAAAAGCGTGTGTTTCCTCGACTAAACTGGCGTGGTCTAGTTTTCCCTTGGCCCCCGCCATTTGTCCGGACATAACATAAAGTCTAGCCCCTATGTTAAGTTAGAAATTTCATTTAACAAAAAGCAGAAAAATAAAAAATGGGAAACAGAAAAATATAAAGTTGTTGTAAAATGATGGGAGTGGAGACCACATGTTGGAATGAAATTTCCTCACACCCAAGGTATTAAATATCGATATTATCCTCGATATTATCTCTATAATATCTGATTTTTGGGGGGCCAATATTTTAGCAACTAACCATGGTGTTATCGTCAATATATCGATATTATCCCGATATTATCCCGATATGTTTTATGAATGATTTGGGCAATATATCGAGATATTATGATAATATTCCGATAATATCCCGATACGAAACCCAAAAAATACATGAAATTTTTTGAAAATCCTCCCCTGTTGCACATAGAGGGATTCGAACCCCTCCCATTTTACTCCTTCAACACCTTAATCACCATATTACTTATGTTTTTGTGAAAATATACTCATAACCAACCATTTCCCTACCCTTCATATGTCATTCATGTTGAGATGGAATCAAGCGACTCATGGAAAGAATCCGAGACTCAATCTTCAAATGATTTTGCTTATGGACAAGGTCAACCAATCTTGGATCCATATGGATGGCATGTTAACAATTACATGCAAAACTATTTTGGGAAAAGAGTAGTCATCAAATGATAAATTCCCAAAATAGTTTTGCATGTAATTGTTAACATGCCACCCATATGGATCCGAGATTGGTTGACGTTGTCCGTAAGGAAAATCATTTGAAGATTGAGTCTCGGATTCTTTCCATGAGTTGCTTGATTCCATCCCAACAGGAATGGGATATGAAGGGTAGGGAAATGGTTGGTTATGAGTATAACCATAGTTACTACTCATCTCATGTGAAAATTTGTTTCTTACAAAAAGAATTCAAAACAAAACCATGTATATATATAAATATTTTAGCATATTTTCACAAAAACATAAGTGATATGGTGGTTAAGGTGTTGAAGGAGTAAAATGGTTTTCACAAAAACCATGTATATAAATATTTTTGGGTTTCTTATCGCGACATTATCGGGATATTATCGATAATATCGCCATATATTGCCCAAATCATTCATAAAAATGTTGATAATATCGATAAAAATATCGATATATTGACGATAACACTATGGTTTGTTGTGAAAATTACGGCCTCCCAAAAATCTGATATTAATCCCCCAAAAATTCGATATTATCGGGATAATATCGACATTTAATACCATGATTGAAACCTCATCAGTCTTTTCTTACTTTTCTGTTATTTTTTCAAATAATTTAAATAAAGATAAAAGGTAACATGTTTTATCATTAAATATATATGTGGGACTCAAATTGCTTCCATGAAGTCCAAATAATCATTACTGCCGAAAATATTTCCCGACTTGAGGAGTGGGTTGGAGAGAAGCGTAAGTTGACTATTGTGGAACAACTGTTTTATTCTCATTGCACTTTCTTTGTTTGTTTTTTCTTTTGTCCTTCTTTTCTTTGGGAATAGGATGAGAACAATCAGACATAATTTTCTTTCCATGCGCGTCGATTCTTTTGGCCTATTGTGTAAGTGTATTTTCAAAGTCTTCCTCTACATTGATTGCTTAGACTTGGATTCTTGCTTCACTAGACTTAAAAGTCTTCCTTTTGGAAATTTCATTAGTCATCACCTTAAAGGAAATTTCCTTTGACTTTAGCGGAGAGAATAGTGTATTTGCTTGAAAATAATATATAGACTAATTTATTGCCAAGTTGATGGGAGTGGACAAGAATCATTTATTTGGAGATATAAATTTCAATGGCTCTATGCTTAACTCGGTTTGTAGGCTAATAAGAAAAATATTAGCCACATCAAAAATCGTTTCTTCATTTAATTATTATCTTGAATTTTTTTATTGTTTATAGAAGTATTGTGTTCGTCTAATTTTTTTTAGCACAATTATATGACTGATGAATGTTTTCAAACTCGACTAACTTTTTGTAAAGATGATATTTGATTCACGACCTAAAACATAACTAGTCGAATCATTTTAATAATATTGTTAAATGGACCCCAACACTTTGTTAGCATCAGTGGCGAAGCCAGGATTTCATATGTCTGGGGGCCTTTTACAAAATATAAATAATAAAACTTCGAACTCATAAGACATCAAAACATCAAAAATCATATTATTTATAATATTGTCTATTCATTACAATCATAATTGTCCTCGACGAGTTTTCGTATTTTGAAATCGTTGCATAACAACCTCGTCATCTATACTATTAAAAATGTCTTTCTCAATATATGCAACCAAGCAATCATTCATCCACAAATCCCCCATTCGATTGCGTAACCGATTCTTCACAATATTCATAGCAGAAAATACTCGCTCTACACTTGCGGTCGCAACAGGTAGGATTAGTGCTAGTGTCAGAAGCAAGTACACTAAAGGATAGATCTTATCTTTATTTGTCTCAACCATCTTTTGTGCAAGATCAGTAATCCCTTTCAATTATGTAAATTCATTGTTAGAGCTCACGTCCCAAATGTAATTCTCAAGTTGATCTTCAAGTAATTTGAGGTAATGCTCAGAAAAATCTCTTGGATAAAATTGGGCAAGTCGCATCAACTTTGCTTTATCAAAAGCAGAGAATGAATTACTTGGACTCAAGCATGCCATACAAAGAAGTAATTCAGTATTCTTCTCATTGAACCGATCATTTAACTCTCGGAGCTGAATATCAATGACATCAATGAATAAATCAACACGATAATGATGTAAGTTTGTGGCAGGCTGAGCTTTACGCTTTGGTCTCCCTCCACTGGAAAAAATATCATCCATTTTAGGAATTTCAATATGATACTTGCCACAAAAGAAAGAAACTTGATCAAGTAAAGAATCCCAACCATTATCTCTCATGCTTTGCAATCTTCCTTTACATATTTTGACCAAGTCCATGGCATTCACAATATCTTGATCTTTCTTTTGTAATGCCTGAGACAAGTCGTTTGTGGTTCCCAAAATTCTTTTCATCAAGTGTAGACCAAAAATGAAATTGAATGATTGCATAAAAGTCAATAGAACCTTTGCTTCAAATTTTTGTTCGTAACCTGATCCATCTGTTCTTACAATCTTAAGCACATCTATCACAGACGGGAACATGTTTTCCAAACTGATTAAACAATTATAATGAGAGCTCCATCGTGTATCACTAGACCGCTTAAGATTAGTTTCTTGATTCAGGCCTTGCCCACTTAAGAGCTCATTATTATTGAGTGCTTCAAAAATTGCATCAGCATATCACGACGCTTAGCGGATGCACCCACAACATTCACCACATTAGAAACCATAGTAAATAAATCTGCAATTTCTGAATGTTTCTTTGCCACAGCTACCAGAGCTAGTTGAAGTTGATGAGCAAAACAATGAACATAAAAAGCAGAGTCATTCTCATTTAGAATGAGTGTTTTAAGACCACTAAACTCACCTCTCATATTACTTGCGCCATCATAACCTTGGCCTCGCAATCTAGAGATGCTTAATCCATGTCTCGAAAAGAAATCATCAACGGCTAACTTGAGTGAGGAAGATTTAGTATCTGTAACATGCACAATACCTACAAAACGTTCAATTACCCGACCTTTATCCACATAACGTAGCACAATTGCCATCTGCTCCTTTGAAGACATGTCACATGGTTCATCAACAAGAATTGCAAATAATGAATCACCAATATCTCTGATGATTGCATTGATAATTTCAGTTGAAATGTCCTTCTGGATATCAGGTGATGTCAACTTCATATTTTCAGGAGCATTTTTTAGCGTGACAGCTTTTATATCATCATTGAAACGACATAGCCATCGTAAAAATGCAAGAAAATTCCCTTGATTCGTTGAATTTTCATATTCATCATGCCCACGAAATGGAACCCCTTGTTGTAAATGTATCCTGCTAACACCAACTGATGCACCTAAACGAGTTCGATAATCAATTCGATCTTGGTTTGAGTGTTTTGAGAGAATTGTTTCAATATGCTGTTTTTGGTTTAATAAGACCTCACAACTTCTCCAAGCTTTATTATGGGCACTATTCGGTCCTCCAACATGAATTTGTAGTCTATCTTTTTTCTTCCAATTCGAAAATCCAACACCAACAAAAGATTCACCACCAGATTGATCTCCAATATCAGGTTTAAAGAGATAACAACATAGACAAAAGGCAGCATCTTTTTCTATGCTGCACTCTAACCAAGTAGGAAACTCACTAAACCAACTAGGATTAAATCGTCTTTGTTTTGCTCCAAAATTTTTGTAAGGAAAATTATGCCCTCGAGGTTGACAAGGACCTTTTTGGAGATAAGCTCTTCGAACTTGGTCTCGAACATTTGGATGGTAACTCAATATTTGATTACGTAATCCGGGATCAGCTGGCAAATTTTCCAAGTTAACTTCCGTAGTTTGGTTTGAACTACTATCATTTTTCTTTTGACTCTTTGCAAGTGACGACTCCACTAACTCAGACTTTGATTTTCTTTTGAAAAATCTTTCCATAACTGAAATACATATATGAACTAAATTTAAATTGAAACAATTATGAACATCTTCTCAAACTTATAAACCGAAGCAAATTGAGCATTCAATTCAAAACAATATATTAATCAAACCAATAGAAAATCGTATATATAGAAATTTATAAATTAAAATTAAAATTTCACCAACACAAGTTCACAATTGCATAAATAATTACATACTACGCAAGAAAAATTACAAGGGATAGACAAATACATACTTGGAGTTGAATAGCGATTTACCAAATATCTCCAAAGCCTTTTCTACTTGGTAATCTACACATAAATTGAAAGACCCATTAAAATCAATAGAAAAAAAAACTTGATAATATAATCAGAATTTGAGAAGAAAAAAAACTCACAATCAATTGGCTGGTCTGGTCGTGTTTCTAACCCAAGAAAAAAGAAAAAGGCTTAGGTTTATTGATTTATACAAGAAGACAATATATAATAATAATAATAGTTCTAATCCTTTTAGGAATGGGTAATGTATGATTTTAGGATATTGGCTGTTAATAGGGCCCACGTTGCTGAAATCCACTTTGGTTGCTTGCTGGATCACGCCACTATGGCTTAAATTCTAAGGCTGAAATCTGCTTTGGCCCATATGCCTTCTACAATCTGCTTCTGCCAAACTTTGTATAGTGTATACTAGTACTATTTTTAAATAAATAAAAAAATTTCAATGGGGGCCAGTGACAGCACTGGTCCCCATGTGCCTCCGCCACTGGTTAGCATTGTATTAACTTTTTTTTTTATATATATCCAGTGTCATATTACTGAATAATGGATTGTGCTGTAGTGTTTCTGATCTAAAAAAACTTTCAAACAACTTCTGAAATACTAACATAATATCACGTAAGTTAGGCTTAGCACACTAAAGCATTACATATATTTACATGGACCAAGAAAGAGAAGCAGTTGCCTGCAGAGAGTAATTAAGCTAGATCAGAGTTTAGTTTAGCAATTGTACTAGCTGACTTGACTTGACTTGCACAAAGCTACAAAACGATCCACGAAAATAATCACACATTGTAGAAAGGCTACAACCAAGGTCTAAAATATCGATGGTATCGGAAATATCGGAAGTCCAAAAACACGGAAATGTCGATGAAAATATCGGGATATTATCGGTATAGGTAAAAAGTGAATAAAAACCACGGAAATTGTAAGAAAAACTTGGAAATTTTTATTGAAACTTTGCAGGATGCTTATTTAGTCAATTATCTATTAGTTCATAACAAAAAATTGAAAGGAAATGCATTGCATGATGGATTTAACTGATTTAAGTTGATTATATAATGAGCTGGCAAACATTGTATGTGTAGAAAATATGTAGTAATTAATGAAAGAAGATTAAACACACCATAATCATTTGTATATAATGAATTACTACAATATTTTACACTTTATACATTGCATGGTAAGATACATGAGTGACTTAGTACCACATAGAGTTCCTATGAGGTTCAAAATTTTCACTATCTTCATCATCTCTATGTGTAGAGTAAGTATATTGTGAAGAGTAGTCATCAAATGATAAATCCCCAAAATAGTTTTGCATTGTTAACATGCCACCCATATGGATCCAAGATTGGTTGACGTTTTGGAACTCAGTCCAGCCCCCAGCTTGCGCTGCACCTCCCTGCGTTCGGCCAACTGCTTTTGAAGCTCTTTGATCTGCTTCTCCAGCTTGTCTGCAACGGCATTGGCTTCCTTGTATCCCGCAACCATCCGGTCCAGTTCTACCTTCTGATTTGCATAATCAGCCAAGTTGGCTTCATGAGTAGCCTTGCAGAGCTCAGAGGTTTTGAAGGTAGGCTTGAGATCCTCATAGCGGTCATGGAGGTTGAGCACATCTCTGGCCAAACCAAGGCTTATCTCAAGTATAGGCTTAGGAGCCATGTTCTGTCTGTGCTATAGGTCCAAATCCTTCATCAACTGGTCAATAGCCTCCTTATTTTCATCCACCTCCAACTCAGTAGATTGCCAGATCTTCACCCTCTCCATTGCCTCACCCGCCGTCTTGGATTTGGCCTTGCCATGAGTGAAATTAAGCTACCCAGCTTATCCAGCTGGGCATCTAGGCCCATAGCTTCAAACTCTGCCAATTCTGGATCAGCAAAAGAAGCTATGGTGGATGAACCTGGAAGAGAATGAATAGGCATCTGCAAAATGGGGATTGTAGATTAGCAACAGGCAGAAACAGAAAAAAAAAGAAAGCCATGACACAGTAATGATTACAGCTGCAATAAGAGGCTTCGGAGGATTGGCCATCACGGCCAATGTTCCAGTAGTTCCGGGCACTTCTACCTGGAAAGACTAATAGTTAGAGAAGCAAGAACAGGACAGAATTGTAGAAAATAGACAGAGATGAAATTAGAATAGGGAATTACCACAGAGCTAGGAATAGCAGCAGCTACCTCCACTTCAAATCCTGGGGCTGCAGCAAGAGGTTCTGCTTGTTCCATAGGCTCTGATGTAAATTGCTCTACTTGCTCCTCAGAAACTGGAACTGCAGTGGAGTGTTCTGCCTTTGCATCCTCAAAAAGGGCCAGTTCCGAGCTGGTCAGCTCTGTCCTTGGAACGGCATGTTGCTTCTGTGCCAAGGCAATACTTACTACTATTACCTCAGCAGGGATCTCCTCCTAACAAATGAACAGAAGTCAGAAGCTACAAAAGGGGGAGAGCAGACACAAAATGATCATACGGCCAGAATAAAGTCTCACCTCTCCTTCAAACTCTTTTCCTTTTTCTTTTACATGCACTTCTTTTTCTTTTTCTGCTTCTCGCTCCTTCTCCTGCTCAACAGCTTCAAAAGCTTCTCGCAGCTCATCATCAGTTCCAGAAGCCTCAGTTGGATCAACCGCAGTCTCATCAGATTCGACTCCACTCTTCTTTCTAAGTCTTTTTGACCTAGGAGGAGGAGGAGGAGGAGGACTTTCAGCTGCACAAAACAAAATGAAATGAAGGTTAGAAGAACGAGCAGAGCAGGGCAGATTCAAGGAAACAATTCTAAAAATGTCAGAATCTTACCAGGAACTTCAGGCTGGACAACACTACCATGAGCAGCAGTGCTTTCTTTTCTTTTTCTCCCAGCAGAAGGGTTGGCCTCAACAGTTGGTTGTTCTGCCAGATTTTCATCCTCTTCACCTCTAGAGGGAAGCTCCAAATCCCCAGCAGCAATGACAGAATTGACTGCATAAGAAATAAACAAAGATAAAAGTCAATCCAGCTGAAGGGTAATGCAAGGAACAAAATAAGGGAAAACTTACCAATCACCTCTCCAGCCTGGACAGATTGTCCACCAATGTTCTTTGTCAAGGAAGGGTCTGATGCAGACAGAACAAATTATTAGGCATCATCACAAAGGCAGAATGAGTAAAATATAGACAAAATCAAGAATCTACCTTCTATGACTTGAGCATTGATGTTCTTGATGGTCTGCACCATGAAGCTCTTGGCCTCTGCCTCTGCGTAGATATTCCAGGAATCCTAGCCATCAAAAAGAACTTTGAGTGCAGTGATCGAGGCAGGCAATCCATGAAATCTGGCTTTCCATGAAACTCGGCAGAACTGCAGGAATTCGGCTCCCAGGAGGGGTAGAGAGCATTTGCACTGTTGTTTATCTTATTCACCGCACATCTAGCATCCTTGTGCACTTCCAGCTCATCCAAATCCCTCCAGGAAGTGGCTCATTGCAGCTTCTATAGAATTTTAGTGGAATAAGTTGAGGGCAACCAAGCTATCGCGCGCAGAAGTTGGGATGATAAACTTCTGCCCCAAATGATAATTTGGAGGCTTTCCACCTCCATAGGGCAAATCTCTTGGCAGGGTCACACTCTGGAATTTCTTCCTAAAATCTGTCCTGGCAGTTTCTTCTTCTGGCTCTTTCTCGAACAGTCGATATCCAGGCTAGAACCAAGGATACGTTCTTCTAATCACCACCTGC
The DNA here is from genome assembly GCA_020521455.1 of Prunus kanzakura. Classification (NCBI taxonomy): domain Eukaryota; kingdom Viridiplantae; phylum Streptophyta; class Magnoliopsida; order Rosales; family Rosaceae; genus Prunus; species Prunus kanzakura. Next base: position 489,054 of record BPUM01000923.1, on the reverse strand, counting down.
CATTGGGCTGCAGACCTCTTAGTACAGTGCCTAAAGAACATCAGGTATTCTTCAACTGAGCGATTGGGCACTTCTGCCGACATTAGAGAAAAAGCCAAGACTTGATCTTCAGGCAGAACTATGTCTGGAAACCTCAATTCTGGGAAATATACCTGCAACCAGATATGGATCATCCAAAATGCGTCGGGAGCAAACAGATTTAGGGGATTATCCAGGGTAGCAGTGTATAGATTTTTGAATAGATTGGCTAGAACTGAAGGACCGGGCCATACGTCAGTATGGTTGTGCAGAGCTTCTGCCAGATGTCTATACTCGAGCAAAACTGCCGATGAGCGGTTTGGAAAACGAACCTGTTCAACCAATATAGAAGGAATAGCATGTGCTATTGATCCTTGTCCTTCTTAGCACTAAACTTCTTCAAAAAGTTGGAGAAGGAGCAGTCCTAGTTCATTGTGGCTGCATAAATCGTGAAAGGCTTGGCTAATTTCTCTTGGTTCTTTCTCCTATGATAGTCACCCACCACATCTACAGGTCTCCCATGGGGCCTGAACCCAAATATTTGAGCCATGTCCAGTAAAGTTGGAGCTATCGGACCTACACGAAAATCAAACATGTTGCTAGCAAAATTCCAGAAGCAGAGGGCAGCAGCAAGCAAATTCTCATCCCTGTTGATGGATTGCTTGGACAGAAGAATGGCATCATAGATTCCAGCCCTCTTCCAGTAAGCTCCATATCTCGGAAGAAGTCTATCAATCCAATCTGCCCACTTCACTGAACTATTCCTCACTTCACTCGAAGGAAACGAGCGGCTCAGATTCTTGCTAACCCAAGTTTGGGATCCCAGGGCAGAAGAACTCTCGAAACTTATGGGAGCTTCAGCATCATCTTTAAACAAATCTGCCATTTCAGTAGGGACAGGACCAAACCAGTGAGGGCCTAGTACTAAGGTGTTTTCAAAAAGGTGAAGGACATTTTCGTCCAGATTCATTTTTGCAAAAGGATGGAGCTTGCTCCGAACCTCAATGGCATGCTTATCAACGCCAGCACCAGTAATATAGGTAGGAGGAACATAAGAGGAAGATTGAGCACGAGTTTTTGGAGAAGACATACTTGGAAGTTTTAAGCTGTTAAAAAGAAAGTAATAAAGGAAGGTAATTCCTGATCGAAGAGAAGAAGGAAAATTCTGAGGAAGAAACTGAGAGAATCAAAGCTCCGAGAGAACTAGGTTTTCAAGTGAATAGGAACTGTGGATTCGAATCTCTTTTAAACTCGGAAACGTGGAAAAAGAAGGCAAGGTGTCATCTTTTGCCAGTTAGCTATTAACTAGCTAATAACTACCCAGCTCCCCACGAACTCTATCTCAATAGACAAGATGTGGCAGACGTGAATTAGCATAAACAAAAGAAAGTGGCGCGTGACATTAATGGCCAAATTAATTCAAATCTGAACCGTTAAAAGTTGAAAACTGTCTTTAGAAAACAGTTCAAATTCAATGGGGCATTGTTTGGGGCAAAATCCCGCGCACCCAGCCCAAAATCCGTCAAAACCCCAACAAATGAACTTGGGCTTCGAAAGAAAAATTAATCAGCCCATGACCAAAAAATGGACTTGGGTTTGGCATGATTAATAGAAGGAAAAAAGCCAAAGTTAGAAGCAAACCCACGTGATCTCCTGACTTGGAAAAGTCAGCAATTTCAACTGGGATTGATAGGAAGTTAATAAGAGCAGGTACAAAAGAAGAACGTCTTTGGAAAACCCTGAGAAAGATCAAAACCCTTTTTGTATATTCAAAATACTTCCTGCACCAAAAAAGGGCACCATTTTCAAAAAGATGCGCAGACCATGTTTTCTAGAAAAAGAGATAAGCATAATGCAGGGAGTTGCTCAAAAACTGGAAACTTACCATCATAGTCTGAAACTCTTACAAGAAGCAGTTAGATTGGAAGAAGGGTCAGGTTTTCTCTCAAGAAAAATAGAGAAGTGACTGACTCAGGAACTGACCATTAAGGGCTTATTTGCCAGAATTGATAAAACCCCCTTTCTTTTGCATTTAAAATAAAAGATCTTCTGGAAATTTTGCCATCCATTATTGAAAGAATTGCTCCCAAAAATATTTCCTATAAATATAAAGAGAGGGTGAACAGAGCAAGACACTCAATCAAACAACCAAAAAAATCAATCAAAAACAAAAGTTCAAAATGATCACTTGATCTCAAAAAAACCTTCAACCGAATTGAAGCAACCAAAAGCCAATTAAGCCACAAGAAAGAAGCCTGCTGCAAATCAGAACTTCCAATTCTCAGATTTAGAAAGAGTCATTCAAAACGAGATTTTTCTCGTTACAAATTTGGTTCAGCAAAAGCCAAAGCAAGCAGAGTCTAGGTTTCTACAAATATGAAAACCTCAACAAATTTATGGAGAGCCCTGACCAAGCAGAACAGACACCCCAGCGCAATTCCAGCTCAGTAATCCTCAAGTCCAGCCACTTCTGCCCCTTTCAAACTGAAGAGGCCGCAGTTCTGCCACTTCAAATAGCCTTCCAGGGCTTGAAATAGATTAAAGCTCTGCCAAACTTAAACTTTGGTATCAATTCACAGCTGAAGCCCAGCAGTTAAAGTTGTTGACAGTCCAGTCCAACATAGGCATACCCAATCCAGCCTTGATCAGAAGCACCTGCCCGGACAGAAATGGAAGTCCAACCTTCTTTTTGTTTTTCTAGAGTCAGTTTTTCCCTTTTGAGCTTTGTAAAAGAGAGTTCTGCCTAAAAGCGATTCACTCTCTTATCATCTATTCTGGCCAGAACTACCAGTTTTGTACTGTGAAAAATTATGAAGTCCTCACCAGTCTGAGGCAAGAAAAGAACTTACTTGGGAGATATTCCTCACCCAAATTCACAATCGTTTGTATTGGAAGTCAATAACTTGGGGCGCAAGTTATCCATTTCAAAAGGTCTGCTAGGATTCTACGTTGCTAGCAGTGGCACGCTCGCACACTAAAGAAAGTTGACTTGTTGACCAGTTAATGGTTTTCAAGGCAATGGGGAACTTTACCCTGCCATCACAGGAAACAAATCAAAACGGGTGAACAGAAATAAAGGAGGCCGGTTTAGTCCGATTCTTTTCGATGTTTTGCCGGTTTGGTTCTTTCCAGTGTTTGTTCAGTTTGGTTTTTTTTAGATAAATCAAATCAGCTTGACATCAGTTCAGGGCCGATTTCACTAGTTTTTCTTTGAATTTTATTTTTTAATTAAAAATCCAAACCAAACCTCCAAAACCGGTTCGATTTGGTCGATTTGGGTTTTCTATAATAATACTCAGCCTTTCCTAGGCTTCGTCATCGGCTCAGGCTGGCCCGACCCTAAATTTTTGGGCTCAGGCCAAGCGTTTTCTTTTTTTGTGCCGGGCCGGGCGAGACCGAGGTTTGAAAGGGATTGGCCCAAGCTAGCCCATAAGGCCGGGCCTAAATGGGCTTTCTAAGCCGAGCCACCCATTGCCTTTTTTTTCCTTATATTGCATCGCCTTATTTCCATCCTAAACCCATTTAAGTAAATGTCTTGTCTTTTTACTTTAATTTATTTTTATATTACTCCATTTACTTAAGTTTATAATGTAAATACGGAAGTACCTCTATTTGGATTCAATCAAAAATACTAGAAAATCAAATTCCCAACAAATCAAAATATGAAAATCCAATTTTAGTAAAAGATAAAGTTTATACCAATATTGATACATCAATAAGACAATGTATACTTTATACTAAAATCTCATAAAATCGTGTTGATTATTTAAGTTGCAAGGAATATAAACCGCCAAAAATATCATTGAAAACATTAGTATTTCAAAAGTTTATTTTTCATACTTAGTCAAATTTTGAGAGAAAATAGTTTTTCAAGTATGATATATGTGGTAATATTTTACATTATTGTTTAAGAGTTATGTAAGGCTAACATAATGCTAACATTATTGTTGTACCTTAAGGTTGTAAAGTGCAAGTGATTAATTAGTGTGTAAATGCCAATCTAGTTGACATATACATAAATTTAGTTGTGCCAACCTAGATTACTACATATCATACTTGAAAATTTGTTTTCTATCAAAATTTGACTAAGTATGAAAAATAGACTTTTGAAATATTAATGTTTTCAATGATATTTTTGGCGGGTTTATATTCCTTACAACTTAAATAATCAAACACAGTTTTATGAGATTTTAGTATAAAGTATATATTGACTAATTGATGTATCAATATTGGTATAAATTGTATCTTAAATATGTACATAATGTTTATATTCCTTTGCCTGCCATCGGTGGCTGCCCTTTGGTTGATTTTCTTTTCAAGCTTTTAATTTGTAAAATTTTAAAGAATTTAATGCTTTTTTTTTCGCAGGGTTAGAAACTTATTTTACAGTGAAAATCTTAAATACATAATGTTTTTATGCAAGCAGTTCAGAATAAATTAGTGAACTTCTACTTGTTCCCACTTGCAACTACAATTATATAATGGAGAAAGCACAGAAGGCAAAAACAATTAACATCTTATCTAAAATAATATTTTATTTTTTTGCATATAAAAACATCATACAGACTGTTTGGCATACACTTTATTTAAGCCTGTAAAGTTCATCTGAACAATACATAAAAGGAGGGGAAAACGCAGAGGAAGAAGAAGAGAGAACTCCACACATAATCACTCAATAATAGGCCTTGCTCAAACCAAGAATACATATCAGCTTCCTCTTGCAGGGCAAATTGAAAATTTAATCTTTCTAATTTTCTTAAAAATGTATTTCAAACCTTGGGAAAATCCTTTATACAAAGGAAGCTGCATGAGCCCAAGCATAGGAACAGGAAGAAATGCAACCACGTAAATGAGGGACGTTGTCCATTTCTTTCGGAGATGAATCAATAGCACAATAGTAGCAGTGAAGGTGAGCATGGTGGTTACCAGTGAGAAGAACAGAAGGGTGAACCCTAAATGCAGCCGGAACGGAAGAGAACGGTAAAAGTCTTGGTACTCAAACGGGGACGTCAGGATAGAGAGAAACGTGACCAAAGAAGCCAATGAGCTGATAAGCGAGACTGTGTCGGTAATGGCGAATGTGACAAAGAAACCGGAATTCCGGAGAAGAGGAAGCCCGTTAGAATCATAACCCCCGGGAGCCGTGTACGCGGCTGCATAGACCACGGTGGCCACCAGAGCCGCCACGGTCGAGCATGACTGAGCAGTCCCTTTCATCCATTCTTGTGCCGACTGAAGAAGCTTTGCATGCTCACTATTGAAGAGCTCCTCCGCTGTCATACCCTTACGGTTGTGGTGCATGGTGTAATGACGTGGCATAATCTTTTGCACACGCTGGCCTCAAATAGAAACATTTTTTTTTAATGTTGGAAATGTAATATTAAAATTAAACTAATATAGTAAAATTAAGGCATATAACTCACCACCATCCAACGCAATTCTTGTTGCAATTGTAATGCTGGACCACCTACTCGTTGTGTGTTTGTAGAGTAATATTCCATATAGGCAGCTTGATGCAATAGGGTGTTGCCATCACGGTCAATCTTCATAGCCATTCTTGACGTTACTGATTTGCTCTTTTTCACAAGCTTGAAGATCTCCAGCCGACGATGCTTAACGGCCATGTGCAGAATGTTTTGTTGATTATCTACACGTGTGCCTCCACTGATTGAGGGTGTAGTTCAAGCATCTTTTCCACAATTTGTGATATTCCTGTGCTGGTTGCTATAAACAATGGGGTATCATTATGATGAATAGATTTGGACTCTTCTTCTTCCCCATCATCGTCACCGGAAATAGCATTTTCTTCCTGCGACGGCACCGTGAAAATTGGCACATCGTTCGTTTTTTTATTTTCCACCCATGAATAGTCCTTCTCCACCAGCAGATGAGTGAGTTCCAACAGCGCTTTTTGCTTTTGCATTTCCTCGGACTTCATACGCATTCGTGGCCATCCTACCAGTTATATTCATGAGAGATATTATATTGATGAAGAGAAAGATAAGATGTCCTAGGTATAATATTAATAAATAGACATGAGCGGATTGGTAATACCAAGTTTCATTATGACCAGCACATTGAAGAATTTCTCACATCACTAGTTTAAAAAAAAAAATTGAAAAAGATTTATGGGCATGAACATTGGTGTGCACAAGAAGTTTGTTGATAATAATAATTATAAATTGCTCATCCTTTTTTATGGTCACAACATATCTTAATTATTTTCAATTTCTCTAATTTTTTGCAGAGATAATCTTTGAATCAACTAGAAAATAAATTATTTGGATCGTTGAGGTAAAATTTTTAATGGACCTCACTATGGTCACTCAAACAAGGTTATTTAAGGGATCCCTCACATAATATTTGAGAGACACTTTTCGGGTCCCACACAAATTTTTTTCAATGATTCAAACCATCTATTTTTTTAAGTCTTCTACCATAGATCATTCATACAAAACCTTAGGAAAATGGAAAATCATTAAGGCGCCTAATTGGGACCAACAAATAGATGAACACAATGCTTCAGGATAAGACTATAATAACAACAATCTAATTGAGTGGTCAAATAGTTTTGGATTCAAGTGATTCTTTGCAGAGATGATCTTTGAGGAAATATCTAAAAACTAGACAGTTTGGATCACTGAAATACAATGCATGGTAAGCCTTACAAGGGTGTTTCTTTAAATAAGCTTACAGAGAGCTTCAATTGAGGGATCCCTCAAATAAACTTGTAGGACTTATTTTGCATTGTATTGCACTGATCTGAATCATCTACTTTTTAGGTATTGCTTCAAAGATCATCTTTGCATATAATCACTTGATTCTGAATCCATTTGACCACTCAATAAAATGGTTGTTCTTTTATTGTTTTGTTGAAACACCGTGTTTATCTATTTCAAGTTTGATATCTTAATGGTTTTCAATTTTCTCTCTTTTTTTTGGCAAGGATATCTATGAATGAAGACTTGAAAATTAGACGGTTCAAATCCTTGAAATAAAATTATTCATAGATCCAAAAGATATCTCTTAATAAAATTATTTGAGAAATCCAAAAACTGGCACACAAATATATATATATATATATATATATTATGGCCCATTTTTGAAGGTTTGATAAATTACTCTTAATCTTCTTTGAACAACTAGATTGCCAAGGCCGATTGATCCTGCTCTCCAAGTCATCGTTCTGATTTGGTGGGACCCAATCAATAGTATCATCACCGTTAGAAATGCCTGAATGCATAATAAGGGGAGGACAAATATCAGCATTCTAATCATCAGAACAGCTTGCATAAATAAAGGAGGCACTACTACAATCCATGGTAATCCTTTTAGGTTACATTTAGCACGTATGATTGGATTATTTACAAGATTGAAAGTATGTTAAAGTAAGAAAAGAAGGTAAAGTTGAAGGGTTTTTTTTATTTTGTGGGGATTAACATATATAAGTTATACGGTGTTGATATTCTACCATTCTGTGGCGAATTGAAAAGGATAAGTTTTCTAAAGTATGTTGAAGTAAGAAATGAGGAAAAAATTCATTTTAGGGATTAAAAGAGATAAAATTAAAAAGTTTTGATATCCCGCCATTTTGTGGTGAATTGAAAGAGATGTTTTCATATTTTACCTTCAATATATGTTATGGTATGCTCTACAACGATATGAAGTTTGGTTCATGAAATATATTTAAGAACGCTGCTAATTGTACCACATTTGCTGACCACATTGCATTGATGACGACCTTTCTAATATAGGTAGGTCTCACATTCATAGAGGTGATTAGCAATGTATTCAGTAAATGTGATACATATAACATTATTATATATTTAATATTATGACGATAGAGTAGATCGTACATTTATAAAAGAGCCTATTCCATAAGCTTTTGCGTAAATTTCCTTGGAAAGCGGATGGCATTTGGGCTAGCAATTGAAGACTTGTGAATCCATTACTTTTCTTTCTTTCTGCAAGAAATGGGTACTTTTTTTGTAACCAAAGAGCAGTCTCTGCATTGAAGGAAAGCCATGTTAATAAGTTCAGACAAAAAAAAAACCATGTTAATAATAATAATAATAATATATATTAAATGTTTACTCGTGCCTATAAGTAAAGTACAGACTTATGCAATTGTCAAATTTGAAGAGAGAGAGAGAGAGAGAGAGAGAGAGACCAAAGTGGTGGCCAATGACTGCGATATAAAGAATGGATAGTTTATGAATTTGGAGGAGGTGCGGCTCTATATCCTCCACTTGGGAAACCAAATATTTGACCAACTTTGTGTGGCCGAAAGCAGCAGCCCTGTAGAGTGGTGTCTCTCCCATCTGGTTCCGAATCTCCACCACAGGTCTATAGCAAGCTTCATCATCCGCACCGTTTCGGTCGAGATCAAGTCTAGCAAGCTCAGCCCTAACTCTGTTATCCAGGCGCACCAAGAGCATGGCTGCGTCCAGGTTTCCGGACGCAGCCACCTCATGCAGAGTGGTGTTTCCTTGGCCGTTTTCCATTCTCAGCGCACGGTGCAACTGCGGAGCTTCTTTTATCAGTGAAATCAAAAACTCCAGCACGTCCTTGCGTCCGGCGAAGGCTACGAGGTTAAGTGCAGTGTCGTTGTTCGTCGTCAATGGATCAAGAAGTTCTCTGGGATTATCTCTGTAGTGTTGTTTTAGGCGTTCCCAGTTCTCGTACATGGCCCATTGATATGGCCCTTGCGTGTGTTTCCGTGCTTTTCCCGCTCTTTCAACCTCATCCATCTCCTCTATCTCTAGCTATATCTTTGACTCTTTATTGCTTTCTTTTATAGCCACGCGCTCTCACAATCTCCTTTCTTTTCTTTCTTTCTTTCTTTATTTTTTCTTTGTTAGTTTTTTGCTAATAGCATCAGATACCTTGCTTAATGATCAAGTTATCCTTTTGAATCGGATTCCAGCTCAATGCGTTTGAAATCCTGCTCTACACACACCTGCAAAAGTATCACGATGAATCACCTCCGCCTCCACCACCACCAGACCTGACCCACACATCAGCAGCTCCCCTCCTGAAAATTACCCACTTTGGGAATTAGAGGGGCGCTTCTCTATTACGAGATAGTATGGTGCGTTTGAAACTCAAGATGATTCTAGACCGCAATCGACCACGTTTTCTGATGTTTGGTGCGCTTCTCTATTTAATCATGTTCATCGGCACTTATTCTTCAACAGCCCTTTCATTCGACTCCGTGCCTTTCCCTCTCTTTCAACCTCATCTATCTCCTCCATCTCTATATTTTCCGACTCAGTCATTGCTTTATTTTATAGCCGCGGGCCCTCACAATCTATAGCAATATTTGATATACCTTGCTTTTGTTATTCTTCATTTTTAGCATGCACTTAATCAACGAACAAAGTAACACGTATACCAGCCAAAAATTACACAGTTACGAAAAATGTTGAAGAAATTAAGACAGAAAAAGTAAAATAACGCAAGTTAAAAGAAGCATTAAATAAATTGAAGTTGTTAAAAGAATCCGACAATAACAAGTGAACTACACACTTTTGGAATTCGATGAGGATCTTAGAAAACAAGATATGACATAAAGTTACAACATATGTGCAAATTATTGATAGAGAATCATATGCAAACCCGTTCCCATTGTAGAAAGAGCGGCCAAATTCCCGAAGAAATTTTTGGAATTTGCATCAAAGAAATGGAGGCTTATGTTAGACCACCCTCTTGGGGCAGTAAGAGCACTTCCACCCATTTGTCATGGCAAAGGGCAAGGATAAGGCAAGAGCTGTTACTATTCACGTAAATAGTGGCAGCCCTTGCGAAAGGCTTGTTGTGTTTCCACTTATTGCCATGGCAAAGGGCAAATACTATTCACTTTTAGTTTTTTTTATTTATTTTTTTACCTAAACAATTAATTCAGAGAAGATTTTCGGATAAGATTTTCAGTCCCCAGTATCAATATTTATTATAAAATTCATATCTCATAATTCAAATGAATTTTTCGGATAAAATTTTCGGATAAGATTCTCGGTTGCCACGTGTCGAAATTTTGTTATAAAATACAAATCTCAAATTTCATATAAGATTTTAGGTTAAGATTTTCGGATGCCACGTGTCGATATTTATTATAAAATACAAATCTCATATTTCAGATAAGATTTTCACCCTCTAAAATAGCGCCATGTGTCATCTCTATCTTCTAGATCTCTCTATAAAATCAGAGGCTCAACTCATACCTCTCACACCATATCTTTTATATCCTTTCATTTCTCAGATTTTAGATTTCATAGTCCACTCTCAATGTCAGACATGAGGAGATGCTTGGAGAGGCAAAAGCGAGAAATTAAAGAAAGAAGGCGTAGATGAGTTGAAGAAAAAAGGGAAGAGCAAGAAGATGATGAACAAGTTGCCATGGCAGTGGGTATGCTTGATCTATCAAGGCAAGGCCGTCATCGTGGTTCACAAGTCGGCCGTGGCCCGAACGTGGACAAACATAGGCATTCTTGGGGTAAGAATCTTTTGGAATATTACTTTATCCCAAATTATTATGTGTACTCTAATGTTGATTTTCGAGGACGATATAGAATGCAACCCCATTTGTGACAGGACCTGCCCCGACTTCCTCGAAACTCGAGATGAATCCTGTGGAAATTCCGGCATCACACAAATGCCGAGCCCACTTACTAAAAACCAAGACTTTTCCCAAAATTTCAACCTGAAAATTTAAACACAATTTATAACCCAACTGGCAGCATGCACAAGTTATCAACATGCAACTACCAAATAGGCCTCCATCCTTCAAATAATTCAAAACGGAACCAGCAATGCTCTTAAGTCGAACAATACATAAACCAAACAATTACTGGTCTCAAACAACTTTACAATTACCATTGAAGATGATTCAAATCCAAGAATCACATCAAAGTCCAATCACAAATTCAGAATCGATCAAACCTTTTTAAACACGATAATATTTCGCGGCTGCACCTAGGTGAGACCCCAGGCTGCCTACTTACCCTTGGATAAGGGATCAAGCCACACGTAGTTCTTATGTCAACGGTCACAACTCCGATAATAGACAATTATTTACAACAGAACCAACTATACATTTCAGATCTATCACAATTCCAAATCCGACAAAAACACATTGAAACAATATCAATTTCTTCCCAAGGCCTCGTATTAGGAAGACATCACAGGCCTGGACTAACTCCGAAGGGCCTGGACTAACTCTGAAGGGCCTGGACTCGAACTAGCACGATACTATCCGCTCTGGGCCTGGACCAACTCCGATCGGCCTGCAAGGGTTTAAAGGTCAACCATACCCTATCCAATGCGTAGGTTACTGAACAAATACCTATTCATAGAAGACAAATAAACTCTCAAGCATAAAACCCATAACCGGGGAGGTACCTAAGGGAGTGCTAATAGCACTCAACTAACATTCCAAGTACCCCACACATAATCAACAAAGATAGTACTTTCTCAAATATTATATATATACTCTCAAGACACTCGAATATGTCAAACCCACATATATTGCAACTACTTTACAAAAATAAAGAATTCAACTATTAAATATAAACAGAATTTAAATAAATCATTAAATTCAAAAGCATAAGATTTCTATCACAAAACCATAAATATAATCTCATAGACCCACATAATCAACATAAATCAAATGACAATCAAGACTCGTCCAAAAGGGTCGTTCTAGCACTCCTCGAAGAGTGGAACTACCTCGGAAGACTTACGGTCAACCAAGGGTCAAACTGTCCAAACTTGGTCAACCGGGCCCGCGGGGCCCACAACCTCCATTTTATGATCCGAAAGTTCCTATGGGTTCCACAAGGTCTAGGGAATACGTCCTACAAGTTTGGTTCAGATCGGACAGTCGGATCGCTCACGATCGCATGATCGGACGGTTATTGAAAAACACAAACTTTAAGTTATTGAATCGGAACATCCGGGGCTCCGATTCACGATTCGTCTAATCCTACACGATCCTAGGAATACAAGAAACAGCATATATGAATTTGGAAGTGATTCAACAGTTCTAACATATCGAACCCAGATAACACACGGTATGTAAAGTCCGTTCGGGGTTCAAACGTTATCCGAATTGAGTCCGCGAATTCCTACGCGCTCGTGACAATTAGGAGATCGCATTGGGACACAACGCCCCTCTGCTACAGTGCCCACGCGCCGCCACATGCGCTGGCAGCGCGTGGGTGTCCAAAGCGTTATCGTTTCGCCGGAAAATCTCATAATCACGGCCCCAAACTCCTACCCTAAGTAATACACCTAATTTGGAGTCACTTTTGTTTTTGGGCTATGGCCAAAAAGTGACCGGAAGTGGCTGAAACTGAGCTTCCAAAATCTGTCAAACCCTAACTCGAAAATTAACCTATCAAACCTTGAAATCTCTCAAATCCTACCCAACAGGCAGCTAGAGCACGAAACATAGTCGAAAACTCATACCTCACTCGTCCAATTTGGTGGAGAAACGAGGGAGAACGAAAGCTTGGAAGTTTCTGTCAAAACTGTCCAAAAACCAGCAGCTTTGTGTGGCTGTTTCCGGCGATCTCCGGCGTCTCCAAGGGCGGGGGCTGGCAAGGAAAGGAAGAGGAAGTGGCGGGGGTGCGATTCGGTCCGGTCCCGTGGCCGGTGGCTGCTGGAGATGGCGGTGGCGACGGTGAAACCGTCGCTGCCGTGACAGACAGGGGGGGCTCGCGACAAGGAGAGAGAGAGAGAGTTATTTAAAATCCATTTCAATTTATTTACGGTTTTGCCACTGGGGGTATTTTAACCATATCCCATATCTTTTTCGTTACAACTCCGAATTGAGCCCACCACATGTCTATGGACTTGTCTCAGTACGACCTACATAAAAATACCAGCCACTGCCCCAAAATCCTTCAGGATTAAAATGACCATTTTGCCCCTACCCCGAGGGCAAAATTGGAAATTCATAATTCTTGAAATTAATTAATTCACTATTCCTTTTATTTTGGGTCGGGATGTTACAATTTGTTCAATAAAGTCATGCATGATGTTTGCAATTACGATGCATACTTCGTTCAGAAGTGTGATGTTGCTGGAGTTTTGGGGCTTCTTCGAGAGCAAAAGCTTACAGCTGCTTTACGAATGCTGGCGTTTGGTGCATCTGTTGATCAGGTGGATGAGATTGCTAGGATGGGGAAGTCCACTACTCTAGAGAGCTTGGTCATATTCTGTGATGCAATCAAAACTCTCTACACCAGGGATCCTCCGCATGAATAGAAAATAAATCTCCTAATAGAATTAGGATGTCACCAACAAGATTGGATAAGGTTTGCTAGACATGGGCTTTGACCAATACAACAACCTTGGCAAAAAAAAATTTGAATTTTTTTGGTTCAACACAGACTATGGCCCAAAAATGTTGTCCATGTGTCAATAAGAGAGATGTTGTAGAGTTATTATGGTGGGTCAGCTTATCGAAATGAATTTCATTTCAAAGTTCATTTTATTGATACCTGAAATGAAATATTGATCTTTGAAATGAACTGAACCTTACCATTGGAAGTCAAAAATTCAATTTATTGAAATAAAATTGAAATGACCTTCACCATTGTGGATGCTCTAAAAATGGTGCATGAAGATGAAATTGTTCATTTTCCAATAAATTTGGTGGTTGGTTCATCCATCAATTATGTTCGGTACGTGAACTTGGATATTTGAGTTGTCTTTATAAATTCCAATGCCATGTGATAAGTGGCATTAACTTCGTCAGCCAAGATAGCTCACCATTCCAAGCATCCAAGAATCAAGTGTTCCACTCCAAGGAAAGTGAGAGTGAGAGAGATTGAGTATATCACTCTTAGGAGAAACTCTCATGCAACAGAGATAGCACTTTTTGCTCTCTCAGACCAATAACACAACGACACGTGGGATCACTTTTCCACGTGTTATTGTGTTATTGGCCGGGGATAGCAAAATAGTGCTATCTGCATTGCAAGAAAGTTTTTTTTTTTTTTTTCCACTTCTAGAGTAGTGAGAGTGTGAGAGAGTGTAGTCAGGTGCTCTCTTGTTTATATACATCAAGTCTTGGGCATTAGTATAACCAGTGTTGGAAGATGTCCAAATTCGAATAATCCTCCCTCATGCCCGTTCCTCGAGTGTTATCACTCTTGTGCTTAGTGACGGTCCTATGAAGGCGCAAGGAGGTGAAGCTACATCTCCTCTCACTGTAAAAACCTTTGTAGGTGCTGCAAATTGCCCCTCTACTCAAGCTGGTAGCGATGGACTCTAGATGTTCAACAAAAGGCCTCACCCAAGTTCATTTGATGCGCTACATGTGCGCAGCACGCCTAATTTTTTTTTTGTTTTTTAAGTCCTAGGCCAAAACGACGTTGTTTTGGAGACCATGCCAAAAAAAAACATGAGGAAACCTGGGCTAGAAACGATGTCGTTATGTTCCTTTCCTCATCATTAATAAAACCTTTGTGTTAAACAGAAAAAATAATAAGTAGAGAAAAAAGAAACTTTAAACCTTAACACATAAAAGAATATTTAGGTTTAATAAATAACCGTATTTGTGTCTCATGAATATTCTCTATGAGAATTGCATATATAATGTAACATAATTCTTGAATAACTTGGAACATCATATTACTGTTTTTCAATTCTCTTGACCAACAAGATCCTATTCTATTAATATTTCTATTTAAAATGCAAAAGAAAAAAAAATCCAAAATGGAATACGGTTGCCCTATTGATAAAGAACAAGAAATAGAAAATATGCTCAATTATAGTGAATGATAAAAATTTATAAATACCCTCTAGACTCCAGTTCTGATTCACTTTAATTCTTCAGTTCATTTTTCTCACACTACCTATAGAATTAAATTTTTAGTTCAGATGTTCTTTGCAATAAGTTCAGTAAATTTTTGTTTATTTTTCTGAAGTGATCATGTTCACATTAAACATCATTTAGTTTCAAAGGTTATTTTTATAATATAAAGTGTTTCTCTCTCTCTCTCTCTCTCTCTCTCTCTCTCTCTCTCTCTCTCTCTCTCTCTCTCTGTTTTCCAAACATTTATCTCAACAAACGTAATGGTCTATAATTTGGTTCTACAATATAATCTTGAATGTAATAATGTGGTGTCCATAACATTTACTAGATAGGTTGGCAATAAAAACACTTGGTTCGTTACTGTTTCCATCAATTATACAGTTTTGCCTTGTTCCTTAATTTCAAATTAACTTCGCATATAATAAATATGTATACTAAATAAGTAGACGTTCATAATCTATATTGCACTATAAAAACTCGATCTCTACAATACTCACTCATCTCAAGGGATTCTTTTTCTCTTGAGAAACATTATCATCTATCTTGGAATTTCGAGCATAGTGATCAAGCATGGCGCAACAGTTTATGGGGTACCAAATGATGTTGGTGGTGATATTACTATTCTTATGTGGAGCCTGCATTGCACAATCAATGAGTGATAAACAAGATGATGAGAACAGGAAAGATCCGTGGGAAGGATATCAACTTCCTCCCCAACCATGGAAGGGATACGATGTATATTTGCGAAGCTGCGTTCGTGTGCTGACCAAGAAATGTGGGCTGGAAATGTATGATTTCATCTTCAGACGACGTCGAGGGATGAGTATGAGTTGTTGCTTGAAACTCGTTAAAATCGGTGAAATGTGCAGTACACAACTGTCGTACACACTCTCACATATTAAAGCGTTTGCACGCAATAGAGGCAATATATACCTTCGAAGTGAGCATGCCTATAGAAAATGTGTAAAGAGAGTAATGGAAGGTGTGCCGAAGTCATCGCCCATGTTATAGATTTTTACACAAAACCCACCATGTGTTTCCATGGAAGGGATAGTATTATACCTATAAACTTACTAGTGGAATTTAAATAAATCGGTGAACTGTAGAGTTGTTATTGATACATGTTGTTACATTTTGATGAATTTACTCATCATATATGAGATATATATAAGATAGGTGAGGATACCTTTTAAAAATTTGCTATTACATCAACAAAATTTGAGTCGCTAACAAAATTGATGCTTGAAGTAGCCTTGAATAATTTAATTGTCACTAAATACATATTAGAAATCAAGACATTAACGACAAATATGTACATTGATAATCTTAAAAGAAGGGTTGTATATGTAAGAAGAGTGATGAAGTTTCAAGTATTTCTCCATGTTTCTCTTCTCTCCTATATATATATACTAGCCTCTCTGCACGCGCTTCCGCATTTTCTGGTATTTTGAATGTTTCATCATTCTCTGCCTTTTGTTTTATATATATAGATATACATAATTACTCTTTCTTTTTTTTTTTTTTTTTTTGGTCTGAACCATGAGGTGGTCCTGGATGGGCCCCAACTATGGGTGGCACCTTTAAGCCTTAACCACAACCCAGACTAATCCCCACTCACACCGGGTCGGCCCATTAGGGGTAAAGTGCTAGCCAAAGTGGTGACTCCGTACGAGAGCAGGGATCGAACCCCTGACCTCTCTTAAGGAATGAGAGTGCCGAACCACTCACACCAACCACCTTGGTTAATTACTCTTTCTTATTTTACTTCTAGTGTGGAGGTCCGCATATTAAGAAAAGTGTGGTCATGGTCATGGGCTATCGTGAAATATAATTTAATATCAACAATTATAAGTTTTTAAAGATAAAGAATCACTCATGTTGAAAATGAGTCATTAAAATAACTTGAAAAAACAAAAACTAACAAAATATATATAAACAAAAAACAAAAAATATAATAAAATTACAATATATATATATATATCACATAATATGAATTTTATTTGATGATATTAAAGAAGTATAAAGGGAAAGACTAGAATATTGGATAAATAAGCGTATGTGTGTCTCATGAATATTCTCTATGAGAATTGCATAATGTAACATAATTCTTGAATAACTTGGAACATCATATTATTATTTTCACATCCTCTTCAAAGTGGTGATATCCTTATGTTCTTCAAATTCCATATTTAGTAGAAAATCGGTACCAACAAGATTCTACGCTATTAATATTTCTTTTTTAAAATGCTAAAAAAAGGTCCAAAGTTGGAATACCGTTGCCCTATTTCTTTCTTATTCACTTTAATTCTTCAATTCATTTTACAAACTCCAAACGGAGGGGCTTTCCAGCACAAATTCACTACATTCCGCTCAAAAGGGATGGACAAAGGTTTACAAGCAGTGGACCAATCCAAAGCGTATTGGAAAACCACCTGATGATGATTGAAAGGCATAATAAAATTTTGATCAAACACTACCTTACATCTCCATTTCCAGAAGCACCAAAAAAGTAAAGAACACTAAATACCAAGATAAATTATGACTCCCAGTCCTCCGAGATTTGACGTTCGCCAAAAGCCATTCCTCAAAATCCAAATTGTGAAGGTCCGCCCCAACTACACCAGCTCCAAAACCATTCAAGAAATTCAGGGTATGATAGCATTTGTTGAATAAGTGATCAATAGATTCCTCAGGGTAATCACATATGGGACAGAGAGGATCTTGAGTCAGGTCTCTCCTCTGTCTTTGAAGGTTGGTGAGAATCTTATTATGACATCATAACCAAAGAAAGGTCTTGATCTTGGGAGGGACATGAAGCTTCCAAATGAAATGCCATTTCCACTCAAAAATATGCTGAGCATGGAAGAGAGAGTCATAATCAGTTTTAACAGAAAAGTTTCTATTAGGAGTAAATTGCCAAACACATTTATCGACACCACTACCATCAAAACCAGCATGAACACTTGTGATGAGATTAACAATCCTTAGGCAGGCACTCCAGTTAACGTCCCAAACCCCATCAACCAAAACATCACTAAATTTGGAGTGCAGCAAATCATCAGACAACTCATTAAGGAAGGCCCACAATTAAGCCACTTATCAGTCCAAAACATAATATCATCCCAGAGCTAACTCTTCATTTAATGCCTTGAGAAAGAAATTGAGTAACATAAAGAACACCCTTCCACACATTAGAACTACAACTGGTATGTCTTTCTTTAGAAGCTAAGAGATCACAATGTCGCAGGTATTTAGCATTAAAAACTTGCACCCAGATGCCTTGTTCATGTTGCAGCAATCTCCAACCAGTCTTAGCCAAGAGGGCCTGGTTAGTCCAAGCTGCTTTCTTACTTCCTAAGCCACCAGCAAGCTCTGGTTTACACACACACACATTACTCCATTTCACCAAATGGATCTTTCCTTTGTCATCAGTATGCCCCCAAAGGAAATTTCTGTTAATTTGATCAAGCTTATCACAAATGGAGGCAGGTAACTGAGAAGACTGCATAGAATAAATAGGAATAGCAGTCGTGATAGATTGCAATGGAGTGAGCCTACCAGCCATGGAAAGCATGTGGCATTTCCAAGAAGCTAAACGCTTATGGACTTTATCAACAATTTCATGGTAAGTCAATTTAGTAACTTTTGTATGAATAAGGGGGACACCAAGATACTTACCTAGGCAAATAGTGAGGGGAGAACCACTAATAGCAGCTATAGAATTGGCCATCTCATGGCCGGTATTAGGGGAGACACATATCATAGACTTTTCAAAGCTAACTTTCTACCCATATAGGGTACAAAATCATCTAAACATTGCTTCATAACAAGAGCCTGGTTAATAGAGGCTTTACCAAAAAAGACTAGATCATCCGCAAAGAAAAGATGGGATATAGCTGCACATACCTGACAAATCTGAACTGGCTTCCAAACCTTATCTCGAGTGCTTTGCTGAATGATATGGGAAAGCTTCTCCATGCATAAAACAAAGAGATAATGAGAGAGAGAGGATCACCTTGGCGGATACCACACTGAGGAGAAAAACCAGCAATAACTTCTCCATTGAGAATAACTTTATAACTCACCGAACTGATGCAATGCATTTGAAGCTCAAGAATTCTACCTCTGATCCCAATTTCCCAAAGAACCTCTTCAATAAAGGACCAACTCAAACGAACATAGGCTTTAGGCAAGTCAATCTTCCAAGCAATAAAACCCTTTTTGCCTTTGGAGGTCTTGAATTTGTGAAGCATTTCTTGGGAAACAACAATATTATCAACAATTTGTCTTCTTGGCACAAAGCTCACTCGATTCAGACTAACAAGCTTAGCCATATAAGGACGAAGCCTTTCTATACAAGGACAAAGCCTTGCCACAAGGATCTTATAAACCACTTTGTAACACAAGCTAATAGGCCTAAGCTAGGCCATAGAGATAGGTCTCTCAACCTTAGGCACCAAAGTAATCAAAGTTGCATTAAGTTGATTAGGAAAAGAGGTAGTCTGAAAACAATCCTGAATAAAGGAACTGATATCATTAGAACCAATATCCCAAAACCTTTGGTAGAAAAGAGCAGGAAAGCCATCAGGCCCAGGAGTCGTTAGCCCACCAATGGAAAACAAACTATTCTTGATTTCCTTCGTAGAGACATCACAATTAATCCCATCTAAGTCAGCCTCATCAAGTCTTGTAAATAAAGGGGGAAGCAAAGCATAACACCCGTCAAACCAGGATCACAAAATAACTCTTGGAAGTAGGTAACAATAATTTGTTTCATATCCTGTTTATCAGTTTTCCAGCCCCCATCTGCATTGTTCAACCCTTCAAGCTTATTCCTCCTTCTTCTAATCACAGTGGATAGATGAAAAAAGTGAGTATTCCTGTCACCTTCCCTAAGCCAAGAGTTTCTGGATTTATGCAACCAAAATAATTCTTCCTGTTCCAGGACAAGGTTATACTCCTTATGCATAGTGTTGGCAAGTACTCATGAATTTTTTTTTCACATTTATGAAGAAGGAGTCTTGGTATAATGTTGAGCATGGTCGTTGGTGTTTAATTATGGTCTTTTTATTTTTGTGTTTCAGTTTATACCCCTTATTTTTTATCTTCTTCTTCTTGGGTGCTATAAATGTCTTCATCCTTGGCATATCTTTAGGAGGAGAGTTATTGTTTAAGTGCACAAGGTGATATGATCATGTTTATTGTTTTTCTTTCAGTGGTGTGTTTAGCTTTTAGTTTTTGTTTAAGTCATTAAAGATAATAAAATAAATATATTTTTTTTTGCTTTCAAACATAGTGTCATTTTATGCTTTTTGTTTAATTGTGTAACTAGGCTTTGTTTCGTGTTGCACCTCGTGCTTCGCCTGAATATCAGAATTACTGGGAAGGACACATGATAAACAGAATCTGAGGATTGCAGTGCATTGTCAATTAGGGCTGGGCACGGTCTGGTTTGGATCCGTGTTTTTACAAAATTCGAACCTAAACCGAAAATAAAGACCGATTCGGTCCAGTCCGATTTTGACAAAAATCCACAGATAAAACCGAAGTAATCCAGACCTGCCTGGATCCGGTTCGATTCCTGGTTCTCACGGTTTGGGCTTGCTATAAAGCCCATTTTATATTTTTGGGTATTTAAGCTTCAAGCCGATCTGATTTTTAAAATTTTTGGGCTTAAACATCACAATTGGCCCAATTCCCATATTGAAACAACCACTATTCTTTGACAAAAATAATAAAACAATCCAATATTAAATTTAAAATTACAACCCAACAACAAAATACACATAATTAAACAAATTAAATTACAACCAAATTTAAAATTATAACTGCATTCTTTTGTTCTTTTGTTGCTGCATCTACAGGGCTTCAAATGAAAGAACATATTCAATTTTCTGCAACATCTTCATTTTCAACTCTGCTTCAGTCTTCCTTTTTATCCATGCAGCTTCAGTACCTGTTCCAAAGAGCAACAGATTGTCAATTATTGTAACTTCATTTTCTCTTCCTGAATAATAATGAATGAATGAACTCCAGCCTAAAGTTTACAATAATGTTCAAAGATTTAGATGCCACTGAGGAATGATATCTGGCATAGAGAACACATCTATCAAAACAAAACAGGAAAAAATCGAGAAAAAAAAAAAGAATCATATCTCAGTAACAGCATCAGCACAAAATCACAGAAAATATCAATACCCATATGAGAAGAAATAGCTGAAATCAAAAGTAAAATAAAAGCTTCAAAAGAAACACAGATCGTTGAGAAAAAAAAAACATATTTGTACAAGGTATTAGAGAGAGAGAAAGAGACGCTGTCCTGCTTTGGATTGAGAGGAGAGAGAGGCAGACGCGGTGGCGTTGGGTCGGCAGCACTGAGGAGAGAAAAGAAGAAGAAGAAAAAAGAAAGAAGAAAGAAGAAGAAGAAGACCAAAAAAAAAAAAAAGAAGAAGAAGAAGAAGAGAAGAAAGAGTCGGCACAGCACAGAGGAGAGAAAAGAAGAAGAAAAAAAAAAGAGAAAAGAGAAAAGAAGAAAGAAGAAGAAAAAAAAAAAAAGAGGAAGAAAAGTCGACAACAGAGAAGAGAAGAAGAAGAATTTTTGAAAGAGAGATGATGGAGGGGATGGCTAGGGTATGAGAAATGTTGAGGGAGT
This sequence comes from Prunus kanzakura, assembly GCA_020521455.1. Taxonomy (NCBI): domain Eukaryota; kingdom Viridiplantae; phylum Streptophyta; class Magnoliopsida; order Rosales; family Rosaceae; genus Prunus; species Prunus kanzakura. The sequence goes on along the minus strand of BPUM01000923.1, from coordinate 467,563 downwards.
TGTACAAATGAATATAAAGAGTTGGGCTTGGTTAAGCAATAGAGTTGGGCCTAGTGAAATGGTTAAGAAATGGAGTTGGGCCTATTTATTTATTTGACTTTTGGAGTTGGGCTTGGTGTGGAGATGTCTAACAATATATAATTATATATTAAAATTATATATTTTTTAATTTGACCAGTTTGGTTCGGCCCGGGCCAATTTTTGAAGGCATGGAACCGAAACCAAAATCGGTCCAAACCGATCTAGTTCGATTTTTTGACCGATTGTTGACTTTTTGGTCAATTCGATTTTTTCTTGGTTTTTTTCGGTGCGATTCGGCTCGGCTTTCCAATTTGCCGGTTTGAATGCCCACCCCTATTGGCAATCCTGTCAGTTGCAGACGTGTAGCACATTGCTGAACGGATCTTGGCTATGAAAGATGAGATTTTTGCACCCGTTGCACATCTGGAATTGGTGAGGTTATTGCTCGTTGTTACTTGTCAAGCCAAATGGACATCAAAAGTGTCTTCCTTAGTAGTGTTTTCAAGTAGCAACACGTGTTGAGCAACCTACAATCATGACAAGATAAAGTCCCTTAAGTGCTTCATTGGTTAATCTATATGCCTTTATACGTTGGGATTGTAACTGACTTTTTCCTCTTATTTTTGCTATTATACATGGTCCCTTATGTTTTTTCCTTGCCCTTTGGATTTCCTGACAAAAAGAGGGAGAGCTGACTGTGTGAAATTATGGTAACAAGGAGGAGAGATTGTGTTGTGGAATTAAGGGAGAGTGATGTTGTAATTCTGCTTTGAATTACATTTCTTCTCCCACATGCTTCACTGGTTTTGTTGTTTCATAATGTGCAGGGATTCAGAGCTTCGAGTTTAGAGTAGGATTTCATTTGTTAAATCTCATGCAATTTCTTTTGAGTTGTAATAGGTGTTTTGTCTAGGAAATGCCAAAGGGGGAGATTGTTAGTATGAAAATTATATTGACATTTCCTAGACTCTAGCATAGGTCGGGAATTTGGGTGTGAATATCTTTTACTGGAAGTTTTGGCACAACACATTCAACCCCGGATTTTCGAAGTATGACTTGATCGATATGAGGAACTTGATTTTAGGTAAATCATGACATAATCATGCATTCATTATAGGATTCGTAGCTGGAGTTATTTTCACTCAAGTGCTTTTACGTTAGTCCTATTTTTAATAGGAGTAGATTTTATCTCTTGAGATTACTTTCCTAGTTGGACCTTATTTTGATTTAAGTTAAAATATCTTTTTCATCTTTGACTTGGAGAGCACGTTCTATTTGGTGTCATTATTTCATCTTGGTATATATTGTTTCCTTGTATAACAACTGATGGTTAGAAGTTATCTAGAAGAGTGCATAAGCTGATGAAATTGAATAGAGAATCAAATTGGATCAGGCAAGATATTGATCTCTTGGCTTTATGCACTTCTCTTGCAAAAAGGAGAACATGTTTGTATAAAAACATGATGTGTTGCTTTGTTTGAAACACAACTTTTCTATATTTTGTTTGAGCATCTAAAATTCCTAAGAAAAGCTGTTGTGCATAACTTTGAGATAAGTCATCAAGTGTTCCATGTTTACTTGGTGATTTATCAAATACTTTCATCATTGATATTGCATTCATTTGCATTGTTCGGTGACTCATACGGTTGAGGGCATCAAGACCCTTGTGGCGGTTTTTCTCTAGTGATCTTGACCAGTATCATATTCAACATAAGGAGAATTGGAAGAACTCTGACGAGCTTGAAGCAATCGTGACTAGTATTGCGTTCAACATAAGGAGTGTCGAAAGATTATCCCAAGACAGAAGTTGAGTTACAATGAAGTCACTAAACATTATCTAGAATGTGTCTAGGATAAGTGTGTGAGTACTTCTTGTAATCATCGTTCTATAGTAGATTTGTTTTGGACTAAGGAGTCTCGTGGATTTTCCCTAGAGGTGGAGTTTTACCACGTAAAATAATTCTCCGAGTGTTCCCTTATTTTATGCTCTGCACATTTCAGGATTGATAAGCCATATCAATCATGCTACTGAAGTTTATTTTTATTTATTGATTATAATTTTAAATTGGCCTATTCACCCCCCATCTAGGCATTTTTAGTCATCCTACAGGTAATTTTAATTGGCATCAGATCAAGTTGCTGAACATACTCAGCAAGATCCGACATACGTTAGGATGGATCATATCGCGGGCTCAGTTGTACATCCACCGTATTTCGATGGCAATAACTATGGTGCTTGGAAGGCTAAAATGAAGTCATTCATTTGGTCTTTATATGAACGTGTGTGGCATACAGTGGTTCATGGATTTTCCGAACCTACAAAGAAAATTGGAAAAGGAGACGAAGAAAGCACAGTCATCAAAACTAGAGAGGAATGGACTAATGCATAAGTCACACACAGTACCAATAATCAAGAGGGGTTAAATGCTTTATTTACTACTGTCTCTTCTTATCAATTTGAATATATCTCTAGTTGTGATACTTCTAAGGAAACTTGGGACATTTTGCAGGTAACTCATGAAGGAACAAATACTGTAAAGGGCACCAAGCTTCAAATGCACACCTTTCGGTTTGAGACACTCACGATGGATGAGAATGAAACTTTTTCTGAATTTTATGCTAAAGTTTGTGTCATTGTGAATGCATGTTCAAGTTTAGGTGAAAAAATTCCAGAAGATAGGGTTGTGAAAAATATTTTGAGATCCTTGCCTCAACAGTTTCAACCAAATATCACGAGCCACTCCTAGAAAAACCAATACCATCAACAATGTGGAAATGACTGAAACCCAAACTATTAGCAACATTTAAAGCCCTAGGGCCACTAATTCGGGGCTCAAGGACATTAAGAATATCAATGGCATAAGTTGATTTCAAGTCTTTAATTGTACTAGCACACATAGTCTTACCAACGCCCCTAACATTCCAAGAAACAACAATCATTAAAACAATTGATGATAAAAAGAGAGTACCTTAGGGAAGACCTTATTGCGCGATTTGTTTAGCCTCACAGACAACAGAGGCATCCTGTTCAAAACACATATCAGTCTCGAAACCAATATTAGATTTTGCCATGGCCAAAATCATCATGGTGCTCCATATCAACAGTAGTAGAACTATTAGCGGGGGGCTCAATCTCATTGAGCCTTAGTTGACTGGTGTCATGAGGCTTATGACCATGAAGCTGCCCATCTCTTCCTAAAGAAGAATTAGGGTAGAGAGGACCTCACATGCTAAAAGCAAAAATCTCATTCACATCATCTTGGACATCAGCAACACAAACTTGCATTCCCACCGCCTTAATCACATTAGAGCTGGAAGAGTTATCCACAAAATTAGTTTTTCTATTTATCCTCACATTAGGACCAGGCTTCATACCAACATTACTAGTACTAGCCAACCCAACATTAGTGATATCAATAAGAGGTTTTTTGGAAACCCATCCATAGGATACACGTCCACTGAGAGTCCATAGTTTTCCCGAGGTTTTGTTTTTAGCAGCACTCTTGGCTGATCCCTTAGCAATAGGCTTGGCACTCATCCTTGACTCAGAGGCAACATGGAAGTGAGCAGTGAGATCATCAAGAGTATTAACTTTTTCCTCCTCATCATTCAAAACATTAAATCTAGAGCCATACTTAAAGTTACCTATCTTCGTAGCTTTCTGGAAACTCTTCTTAGCCTTATTAGGCACTTGTCCTTACTCAGCTAGCACATTTTTTTTAGAATTCATTGGTTTGAGTAGCATCCATTCTCCATGCTTCTTAGCTGGATTATCATCATTAGTTCTAGCAGGGTGATCAACATTCAAACCATCAACAGTAACTGGAGTGGTGACCCCCATATTCTCCACAACAACTGTATCCGTTGCTTGAGCCTTGGCTTTAATAATAATTGGGCAGGTGTCTCTACTATGCCCATAGCAACCACATTTAAAGCAGACCAGCTGGATTCCCTCGTACACCACCCCATATGTACGACCTTCTACCTTAATGAAAAGGGTGAGTGGTTTCAACAGATCAAGCTCAACACACACTCTGGCAAACTTACCTCTAGCTTGACTCATGGTGTGTGGATCCACCTTCATAGTCTTGCCTATCAAATTCCCAATCTTTTCAATAACATCAACTCTAAAGTACTCCACATTCAGGCCATTCATTTGGACCCAGGTAGTCATGTGGGTGTGGGTAATTTTTTCCTCCTTGGAATCAAAGCCAGGCTTCCACTTATGGGTTAACAGACACTGCCCATCAATTTGCCAAGGGTCACCAGTGAGAACATAATTCATATCCTCCATTAGCAAGAATTTCACAACATAGTAGTTGTTCTCAAAATCGATTAAGCTCATTGGGCTCTTGAGAGCCCATCTCTGGAGCAGCCTGGCCCTAAAAAAAGGTGTAGGACAGAGGGCGGCCCATATGCTTGATGATTATAGCATTTCTCCAGGGATGGTATAAACACTCATTGATTCTGTCGGAAAAGTGGATTGAGGGAATTTTCCCTTGCTTTGTAACAAAATCGTCCTCTCCAATCTCCATACAATCCTCAGCCATACCAAAATCACCAGCTACCTTGTCTTTGAAGCTCACTGGAATATGAGGTAATGATAGGGGGGGTTCATCAGCATCAGGTCCACCACCATCTAGGGTCTCTTGGGTGCGAGCTCGCTTCCCTCTCAGGCGTGACCCAACCAAACCAGATCCATCCCCACCTATAGAAAATATGAACTCCGATATTGCTACCTCCACCAAGAGTGGTGGTAGCAGTCGTAGACTAAGGAAAGCACATGGGAGAGAGAAAACGCACTTTCCTGAGACTTTGACGGTTTAGATGTTCTTTGAAATAAGTTCATTAAAAAAAAAATTTCTAAAGTGATCAAATTTAATAAACTTAGGGGAATATATTCAAATTTAATTATCATCTTGGGAGAATATTCAAATAATAAACTCTTGATAAATTAGTGATTATCAACTCTTCTGTTTTTTTTTATATTATCTATTAAGAAATAATAAACTCAACGAAATACAATTCCAAAGAATAACATAAGAAATCTCTAAGACGCAAAAGACAAGGGTAAATGCAAAAGACAAACAATAGCAATATCAAAGAAACAGAACAACACATATTTAAAACACAGCCCATAAAAAATTAAAGCAAACCCAATAAGATTCAAAGGATTTAAGGAAACCCCAATTAGAATAATAAAAGGAAAGAAGATTTACCCAAAGCATCCAATTGTTGCTTCTTGGTAGAACCAGGTGGTCTGCCTCTGGCTTTCTTGATGGAAATCGGTGAAGCAGAACCTATAGATGGAGGAGGAGGAGGAGGAGGAGGAGGAGTTGAGCTTTGAGGTTGAATGAGAATGAGGGTGAGAGCTTGAGAGGAAGAGGGAGAGAAATGTTGAGAGGGAGTTGCGGCTAGGGTTAGGAAATGAAGGAATGAGATAGGAGAGATGGAGTAGAGTCCATGAGTTTTAGTTTTGGAATCCAATCAGGTGTTGAAGGGTACATGGTAAACTTTTCAAATAACCACTCAAGCCTTGCCACATGTAAATTAAATTAAATAAATAATAAATTAATTTATAATTAGTCTGGTTTAGTTTAAGGTGGCATTTGGGAGTGTGGTGTTCTAAAAAAAGCAGCTTAAAATAAAAAATTTACAACTAAAAGTGTTTGGTAAACCAAAGAAAACTAGTGTAAGGTTTTTATTTTGACCTTTATTGTATTTTGGCTCTTTTCTTAAACCAACAAAACTATTATAATATTAATTATATTCTAGGTTAGAATTAGTGTGGGTTGAAGGGCTTCTATGTCTCCTCATTGCAAATCAAAAGGTAAAATTGCATGCATAGATCACTTGGATTAATACATTCTTACTTGTATTAATCCATTCTACGTCAATTTTTACAGCTTTGTCAGATTCCTTTATTGCATTGATATTTCTTATCTGACCAAAGCATGAGGTTTATTATATTTATCAATGACTATCTTTACAAAATATTAAACCCCTTCTTTCTAAAGACATCTTGATTATTATATTCTTTCTTGAAAAAGAATTGTTTTTAAAAGTCTTTTGCACACACATCTCAACTATACTTTTGTGCAAAACATGTGCATGTGTATATGACAAAAGCATGAGAGTATTTTAATTACTCTCAAATGGCTCATAGCCTTCTTGGAAGCATGACATTTGTTTTTTTTAAAAGAAAACCCATACCCATCTTGGTCTTTACAAAATGCCTTTTGTATACCACCTTTTTGAGTGATGGGTTATATCTTACTTTTATTCCTCTCTTCAGACTTTTAAAAACTTGCTGTTCATTCTTTGTAGCCATGTGTGGCTCCCCTTGGTTCCAAAACACCCATGCCTTATTGTTTATTCTTTCCTAAGTGTTTTGACAGCTCACATGGTCTCCAAAAGAATCTTTTTATTCCTTATCCACCTTTGTGGTTTGAGTCGTTCTTTGTGTAAGTGTTTAGTCTGTAGCCTTAAAATAATTAGAGTTATTAAAAAGCTTCTCTATTTATACCTCCTCACTTAGACGGTTTCAGGAGGAGATCTCACTCATGCATTGAAACTTTACTCATGCTATTCAAAGTTATATTCTCTGCATAAGTCAAGCTGAAATAAATCTTCTCTTCCTCAGCCATTTGTTTATACTCTTGAGGGTTATGAGAATGAATGCATTCACATAAGTGCTTCCCCAAGATGATTTTCATTCTTTAATGGTTGATGGTTTTCATTGATTTAATTTCTCCATTAATGGTTCAGCTAGTATATGTTACTTGTGAGTATACGATTGATTGTATACATATAACTTTCTCCAAGTATAAATTTACAAGATTTCGACTGAATCTTATTTTTGTTGTTATGTTGAATTAAACTATATGCTTCAAGTTTATTACTTCTAGTTTAATCATCACAACACTTAGGTTTCATTTGTCTAGCTCAATCATACTTTGTGATTGAGATAGATGAATCTATGAAACCATAACTCACTTCATACATCAAACTACATGCAACTTGAGCTTGGTGCTCTTGAGAGGATTTGTTGCTAAGAGATAAAGAAAAGGTGTTTGCTGAAAGATTGGATTGTAGCTGCCTATAGGTGATAGATGAGCTAAGTCTTCTTTCGTTTTTCTTGTATTTCTTAATTGAGCAGATTGGATCTCTCCTGGCTTGGTGCCCCCAGTTTTTCACCCTGTTGGGTTTTCTGGGTCAACAATTATTGTGTGTTATTTACATTCCGTTGTTACTAGTTTTAATTTATTAACCACGAAATTGTTTGTGTTTGTGCTTGTGTGTTTTTGAAGAAGTTTAATTTAAAAAGGGTAGTCTTTTTCTTCTCGACTACTTCACCCCCCTCTGTAGGCTTTTAGAACTTAGGGCCTGGTTTTACAACTAGCTTATTTTAAAAAGAGTCCTCATAAAAAGCAATTTCTCAAAGTGGCCATAAGCCAACTTTCAAAAGCCGCTTAAAAAAAGAGCCGGTTATTTGATTAATGAAAATTTCATTATTCCTATAATGCCTCTAAATATTTTACAAAATGACAACGCTTGATCCTCTTGACAAAAATAAATCTCACTCACTCTCTCTCAGACCTTCAATCTTAAAGTCTCACTGCTCTTCTCAAGTTTCTTCTTCTTCCTCCCCCTACATCTCAAAATTCCAGTCTCAATCAAGGAAGTCAATTGCTAACAACGATTAGCCATTCATCAGTGAGTTCATTCATTTCATTACATTTATAATTTTTGGGTTTATATATGTTATGAAATTAGGTTTTTTTTTCTATGAGATTGGCGCTTAGTGTTCTTGGGGATTTAGGGGGAAGACAAGGGAGAGAGAGAGAGAGAGAGAGGGAGTTTTGCTCCTAGTTTTGTACTAGGTTTGTCTCTCCTTGCTTTTTGGTAAGGTTTTGTTTTCTCCCTAGCTTGGTCTAGGGTTTTCAACATGCCTTTGGGTCAGATCTACTTCTCTCTTTGTTTCTCTTTCTCTGAAACCTTCTTTTGGGTGAAATCTACTGTTGCCTGGTTGATTTCTTGTTGGTAGCTTGTATATTCTTTTGAATTTATTATGGAGTTTTGGGGCCTCTTTTGTCTGTCCTAGATGCATTTTTTGTTTTTGGTTTTCTGGTTTTCTGGTTTTTGTCAAATATATCAACAACGTTCAATAATGTAGAAGAAGACATAAGCTAGTATTGTATAATTAAGGTTTGGATACTTTAGTTGGCATCAGAAATAACCAAAACTTTCACAAGAAAAGCTTTTCATCGTGCATTTTGTTTGGTAACTAATATTCATACATGTAGGAAAAGGAAAGGTTTTTTTTTTCTTTTTAACAAACCTCCCCACTTCTCAGAGTCAAGAATCCAAGCACAATATTCTTCATTTGGTTTACCGAGAAATGCTTCAAAATTATGACACAAATTCATCAAAAAATTTAGTTTATATTAATTCTAGGATTTTTCATTTCTAAGTGTTGTTCACATCTCACTTGGCCATTCCAATTGCATTGGCCTAATAAAATTAGCTTAATCAATACTTTAGATATTTGTAATTGTAAGTATCAGCTTAGGTTTTGGAAAATTTCTAATTGAATAGCAAAGTAGTTTAATTTACACCCCCTGCTTCAACTATGGCTCTAAAGTAAGTATAATCCTTACTTATTTTGTTGTTAGCGTTAATTGGTTTTGTATATTAGGAGTTGTCTCCTCTACTTCGCTATTTTTTTGCCTTTCAATATAATGTATATTGGGACAATTATTTGCTATTATCTATTTCTCATACTCAACACATATTGCGTTAGTAAGGATGGGAAAGAATGTGGGAAGTTCATCAAAAGCTCCAACTACATGGAATAACCATAATATATCCATATTATGTTATCTATGCATCAAGGGGGTGGATGCCGGACATCATCCTGGCACTCATTTTAAAAAAGAAGGATGAGAAAATTTGAGAGTCAACTTTAATAAAGAGACAGGAAATAATTATTCTAAGGGGCAACTGAAAAATAAGTGGGATGCACTCAAAATTGAGTGGGAATTGTGGAAAGAACTTGTAGGCAAAGAAACTGGTCTAGGGTGGACGTCGAGCAAGGGTACTATTGATGCATCTAATGAGTGGTGGAATAATAAAATTCAGGTGCGTGCAATATTTCTTTTTAGATTAATCTTTTGTCTTCCCCCTTTTATTTTATTAACATGCATTTATATTAACAATCCAGATGTCTCTATAAGGTAGATAAATGTTGAATATGCAAAGTTGTGTAAAAAAGGCATTAACCCTGAGATGGAGGAGAAACTAGATAGGATGTTCATGAATACCACGACCACTGGTGAACATGCTTGGGCACCTTAATGTGGTATACTCCCACCAGAAACTGAAGAGGCATCCATGGGTGATGTTATTCCACTCAAAGGAAGTGATGACTCATATGATTCCAATCCATTTGAAATTATTCAAGCTATCAAGAATGCTACAAGGAAAGGGAAAAGGAGAGCACCTGAACAATTGAATAAAAAACAGCAAGATAAGAAAGGAAGAAAAGTTGGAGGTGCTGAAAAACTAGCTGGCCAAATTGACCGCCTTGTTGGTGTAGTTGAGAATAGGAGCACAGCAACATCATTGATGATGAAAATGCAACTAGGCAGTAGTATTCCTGAAGTAATGTAAGTTGTATCATCTTTACCTGGATGTGAACCTACTAGCACTTTGTGGATGTTTGCGACTTGATTGTTTTTGAATCAAGAGAAGCGAGAGATGTTTTCTACCATGAAGACTCCTAATTTCAAGCTTGCATAGCTAACTTATGAATTTAACAACCAATATTGCAGTTGACTTATGACTTTGTTGTGGTTATGTTGTTTGGATAATTAGTTTGTTGTGCTTATGTTGTTTGGATAATTACTTTATTACAATGAATTATTATTTGGACTAAATTTACATCATAGATTATGGTTAATTGGGAGTGTTGATGATTATAATTATAAATTGCAATTTTGTTTGAAAATATGGACAATCCAGATGATGAAGAGGAGGAGATTAACCTATCTATATGCGCTTGTGCATGAGCAATTGAATTATATTATCTGAAATATATTCATAAAAATCCTTGTATGGACTCTTCACAAACAGGTAATATCTGGTTGATGGAATTATTACATGGGAATGATAGGTGATGTTATACCATGTTGAGGATGGACAAAGATGTATTTACAGATTATCTAATGAGTTGCAATCTAATTATGGGTTGAGGGGTTCTAGGAATATGAATTCCATTGAGATATTGGGAATGTTTGTGCACATGCTAGGACATGGTGTGGGGAATAGGTTAGCACAAGAAAGATTTCAACACTCTGGTGAGACAGTGAGTAGATATTTTAGTTACATGTTGGATGTTGTATGCCGTATGGCAATGGATGTCATCAAACCGATGGATCATGAATTTAGTGATATTCCACAAGCAATATGAGAGATTCTAGATATATGCCTCATTTTAAGGTAAAAATTGCATCTATCACTTCTCTCTAGTTTTTATTGCTAATTATAGTTATATGCATTAAAATTTTTGTCAAACTATCATTTTTAGGATTGTATTGGTGCTATAGATGGAGTACATGTTCAAGCTTCAATACCACCTCAAGATCAAGTATCTTATATTGGTAGGAAAGGGATGCCAACTCAAAACATTATGGCCGTATGTAACTTTAACATGCAATTTATATTTGAATGTGCCGGGTGGGAAGGCACTGCATATGATACAAGAGTGTTTCTTTCGGTTCTACACAATGAAAATTTAAATTTCCCTAAGCCTCCAAGTGGTAAAACTTTTTCAATTAACCTTTGTGTTTTTCATTACTTACTTAGTCCAATTATATATACATATTAAGAAAAATGAATGTTGTATTTCACAGGGAAATATTATTTAGTAGATGCAGGGTACCCACAAATGAGAGGTTCTTTGAGACCATATAAAGGCAAAAGGTATCATCTCCCGGATTTTCGTAGGGGAAGCCAACTAACGGGTTATATAGAGGTATTCAATCATGTTCACTCTTCTCTTAGGAGCGTTATTGAAAGAACCTTTGGAGTATGGAAGAAAATATAGAAAATTTTAAGAGATATGCCTAATTATCCATTCAACAAGCAAGTGAAGATAGTCATTGCTACAATGACACTTCATAATTATATAAGAAGGCATGCCCAATGTGATAGACATTGCCCAACGTAATTATCCATTCAACAAGCAAGTGAAGATAGTCATTGCTACAATGACACTTCATAATTATATAAGGAGGCATGCCCAACGTGATAGACATCTTAATGCTTCAAATGATATCTTAAGTGAAGAGATGGGTGGGGATGTTGATGTACAACAAGAACTTCATAGTTTTCATGACAATGAAACACAAGAGATGAAAGCATTGAGAAATAGCATCGCTACAAGTTTAATGAATGCATCTAATTAGCTTCTTTTATATTGTAGTGATCTATTTGGACATGTTAAAATTGAACAATTTTGGTATATTTGTTATGCTAACCCTCTCCAAAGCCCTCAATATAACAATATTTAGAACTACTTTTGTTACAATAATAATTTATAATTTATGGTAAAACAGTTTCCGTTATCTATCTATATATATAAAGCAAAAGGCAGAGAAAGGTGAAACATTTAAAATACCAGAAAATGCCCTTGGTTAATGCAAACATTAAGAATTGAAATTATTAATTAAATAAGGATAATATGGTAAATTCACACTTTTTCATATTTAAAAAAATTAAAATTAAAATTAAAAGAAAAATAAGATAATGGATCCTATATTTATGGAACACAATTATCCATTATCTTTTTAAATTCTAAAATAAATTTAATTTTTTTTCAATAAAGTCTCTCACAGGCTCCGAAGCGCGTGCGGAGAGTCTAGTTGTTATTATCAATGTTTTTAATAGAAAACCCGAAGGTCACTTTCGGCATTGCAGTACTCTTTATAATACTAGCTCCCTTTGAGGCTGAAACCCTAAAATTGCTTGTTTTTCACGCCGAGCAAAATGTTCCACTGTTTACTTCTCAGAGTCTTTTTTTTTTCCTTCCTTAGAAAACAAATTTAAAAATTGTTGATTCTTTTGGCTGAAAGATGATTATTGATTTTTGATTTTTGATTTACATTATCTTTCGGTTCAAGTATGATTCCCGATGATGAACAAATTGAAAAAGCTAAAGAGCGGTAAGCGTGGTTGTTTTCTTCATCAGCCTATACTCACCACCACTGTAACCTCTCTCTCTCTCTCTCTCTCTCTCTCTCTCTCTCTCTCTCTCTCACACACTCTCTCTCTCATACATACATACATACATATATATATATGCAGTGCTGTTGAGTATACAGGATGTTGATGAACGCCACTTGCTTCAAACCGTGAATGATTCGTTAAAAGCTATGAGATCTGAGGGCATTTTGATAGATCTCACTCTATACAACTACCCATTTGGGGATTTAGCCTTAAACGTGGTTAAAATTTGCGGAACTAGTTACTTTAACCCTTGC